>JAPYXD010000295.1:0-21409 GCA_030998225.1 Diplolepis rosae
TTGCTTTATTATTGCATAATATTACATGTAAAAATAAAAAAGTATGCAAATTGATGTAAATAACAGTGAAATCGAAATTAAAGAAAAATCCACTAAATTTTAGAGCCGAAAGTGTGGAAATTCTTTTCATGTACTAGGAGAATATGATATGTGAAGAGGTATTCGGCGTCAAAAATAAAAAAACTAAAAAAATGAAATAAATAATGAGTTAATAGTGCAGGTTGCTTTATTATTGCATAATATTACATGTAAAAATATAAACGTATGCAAATTGATGCTAATAACAGTGATAAAATCAGAAATTAAAAAAAAATCCACTAAATTTTCGAGCTGAAAGCATTGAAATTCTTCCTCTGCACTAGGAGAATATGATATGTGAAGAGGTATTCGTGATCAAAAAATAAAAACCTAAAAAATGAAATAAATAATGAATTAATAGTACTGGTTTCTTTATTATTGCATAATATTACATGTAAAAATATAAAACGTATGCAAATTGATGTAAATAACAGTGAAAAATCGAAATTAAAAAAAAAAATCCACTAAATTTTCGAGCTGAGAAGTGTGGAAACTGTTCTTCTGTACTAGAAGAATATGATATGTGAAGAGGTATTCGAAGTCAAAAATAAAAAAAATAAAAAATGAAATAAATTAAGAGCTAATACCGCGGATTGCTTTATTAAGCATAATATTACATCTAAAAATATAATCGTATGCAAATTGATGTATGTCGCCAGTAAAAAAGCGAAATTAAAAAAAAACACGAATTTTCGGGCTGAAAATGCTGAAATTCTTCCTCTGTACTAGGAGAATATGATATGTGAAGAGGTATTCGTATTCAAAAATAAAAAAACTAAAAAATGAAATAAATAATGAGTTAATAGTGCAGGTTGCTTTATTATTGTAGAATATTACATGCAAAAATATAAACGTATGTAAAATTGATGTAAATATCAGTAAAAAATCAGAAATTAAAAAAAAATCCACTAAATTTTCGAGCTGAAAGCATTGAAATTGTTCCTCATGTACCGAAGAATATGACATGTGAAGAGAGTATTCGCAGTCAAAAATAAAAAAACTAAAAAATGAAATAAATAATGAGTTAATAGTGCGGGTTGCTACATTATTACATAATATTACATGTAAAAATATAAAACGTATGCAAATTGATGAAAATAACAGTAAAAAATCGAAATTAAAAAAAAATCCACAAAATTTTCCAGCTGAAAGAATTGAAATAGTTCCTCTGTAATATAAGAAAATGATATTTGGAGAGGTATTCGAGGGCAAAAATAAAAAAAATAAAAAATGAAATAAATAAAGAATTAATACTGCGGATTACTTTATTGTGCATAATATTACATCTAAAAATATAATCATATGCAAATTGATGCCAATAACAATAAAAAATCGAAATTAAAGAAAAATCCACTAGAATTTTCGAGCTGAAAGTGTGAGAAATTGTTCCTCTGCACTAGGAGAATATCATATGTGAAGAGGTATTCGTAGTCAAAAATAAAAAAACTAAAAAATGAAATAAATAATGAGTTAATAGTGCGGGCTGCTTTATTATTGCATTAATATTACATGCAAAAATATAAACGTATGCAAATTGATGTAAATAACAGTAAAAAATCGAAATTGAAAAAAAATCCACTAAATTTTCGAGCTGAAAGACATGAAATAGTTCCTCTGTACTAGAAGAATATGATATGTGAAGAAGTATTCGCGGTCAAAAAATAAAAAAAATAAAAAATAAAATAAATAAATAATTAATACTGCGGATTACTTTATTATTGCATAATAATACATCTAAAAAATATAATCGTATGCAAATTGATGTAAATAACAGTAAAAAATCGAAATTAAGAAAAAATCCACTAAATTTTCGAGCTGAAAGTGTGGAAATTGTTCCTCTGTACTAGGAGAATATGATATGTGAAGAGGTATTACGTAGTCAAAAATTAAAAAACTAAAGAATGACAAATAAATAAAGAATTAGTACTGCGGATTGCTTTATTATTATATGTAATATTACATGTAAAAATAAAAAAGTATGCAAAAATTGATGTAAATAACAGTAAAAAATCGAAATTAAAAAAAAATCCACTAAATTTTCGACCCGAAACTGTGGAAATTCTTCCTCTGTCTTAGGAGAATATGATGGCATGTGAAGAAGTATTCGTGAGTCCAAAATAAAAAAATAAAAAATGAAATAAATAAAGAATTAGTACTGCGGATTGCTTTATTATTGCATAATATTACATCTAAAAATATAAACGTATGTAAAATTGATGTAAATAACAGTAAAAAATCGAAATTAAAAAAAAATCCACTAAATTTTCGAGCTAGAAAGCTATTGAAATTCATCCTCTGTACTAGGAGAATATGATATGTGAAGAGGTATTCGTAGTCCAAAATAAAAAAAATAAAAAATGAAATAAATAAAGAATTAATACTGCGGTTTGCTTTATTATTGCATAATATTACATCTAAAAATATAAACGTATGTAAAATTGATGTAAATAACAGTAAAAAATCGAAATTAAAAAAAGAATGCACTAAATTTTCGACCCGAAAGTGTGGAAATTCTTCCTCTATTACTAGGAGAATATGATATGCGAAGATGTATTCGTAGTCAAAAATAAAAAAACTAAAAAATGAAATAAATAACGAATTAATACTGCGGATTGCTTTATTATTGCATAATATTACATGTAAAAATATAAACGTATGCAAATTGATGTAAATAACACCGTAAAAAAATCGAAAATTGAAAAAAAAATCCACCAAATTTTCATAGCTGAAAGCATTGAAATTCTTCCTCTGCACTAGGAGAATATGATATGTGAAGAGGTATTTATGTAGTCAAAAAATAAAAAAACTAAAAAATGAAATAAATAATGAGTTAATAGTGCAGGTTGCTTTTGTGTACGTATGTATGTAAAAATATAAACGTATGAAATTAATGTAAATACTTTTGAAAAGAAGGAAAATTGAAAAAACACCAAATTTCACAGCTGAAAGCATTGAAATTCTTCCTCTGCACTAGGAGAATATGATATGTGAAGGAGTATTGTAGTCAAAAATAAAAAAACTAAAAATGAAATAAATAATGAGTTAATAGTGCAGGTTGCTTTATTGCATAATATTACATGTAAAAATATAAAACGTATGCAAATTGATGTAAATAACAGTGAAAAATCGAAATTAAAAAAAAAATCCACTAAATTTTCCGAGCTGAAAGTGTGGAAATTGTTTCCTCTGTACTAGAAGAATATGATATGTGAAGAGGTATTCGCAGTCAAAAAATGCAAAAAAATAAAAAAATGAAATAAATAAAGAATTAATACTCGCGGATTGCTTTATTATTGCATAATATTACATCTAAAAATATAATCGTATGCAAATTGATGTATATGTCCTTAAAAAAAGCAGAAATTAAAAAAAAAACACGAAATTTTCGGGCTGAAAATGCTGGAAATTCTTCCTCTGTACTAGGAGAATATGATATGTGAAGAGGTATTCGTATTCAAAAATAAAAAAACTAAAAAATGAAATAAATAATGAGTTAATGGTGCAGGGTTGCTTTATTATTGCAGAATATTTACATGTAAAAATATGAAAGCGTATATGGAAATTGATGTAAATAACAGTAAAAAATCGAAATTAAAAAAAAATCCACTAAATTTTTCGAGCTGAAAGCATTGAAATTGTTCCTCTGCACTAGAAGAATATGATATGTGAAGAGGTATTCGTAGTCAAAAATAAAAAAAACTAAAAAATGAAATAAAATAAAGAATTAATACTGCGGATTGCTTTATTATTGCATAATATTAAGCATGTAAAAATATAAACGTATGCAAATTGATGTAAATAACAGTAAAAAATCGAAATTAAAAAAAAATCCACTAAATTTTCGAGCTGAAAGTGTGGAAATTCTTCCTCTGTGCACTAGGAGAATATGATATGTGAAGAGGTATTCGTAGTCAAAAATAAAAAAACTAAAAAAATGAAATAAATAATGAGTTAATAGTGCGGGTTGCTTTATTATTACGTAATATTACATGTAAAAATATAAACGTATGGAAATTAATGTAAATAACACCGAAAAAATCGAAAATTGAAAAAAAATCCACCAAATTTTCGAGCTGAAAGCATTGAAATTCTTCCTCTACACTAGGAGAATAGTGATATGTGAAGAAGAGGTATTCGTAGTCAAAAATAAAAAAACTAAAAAATGAAATAAATAATGAGTTAATAGTGCTGGTTGCATTTTATTATTGCATAATATTACATGTAAAAATATAAAACGTATGCAAATTGATGTAAATAACAGTAGAAAATCGAAATTAAAAAAAAAATCCACTAAATTTTCGAGCTGAAAGTGTAGGGAATTGTTCTTCTGTACTAGAAGAATATGATATGTGAAGAGGTATTCGTAGTCAAAAATAAAAAAAATAAAAAATGAAATAAATAAATAATTAATGCTGCAGATTCCTTTATTATTACCTAATATCACATGTAAATTATAAATGTATGCAAATTGATGTATATGTCCTTAAAAAAAGCGAAATTAAAAAAAACCACAAAATTTTCGAGCCCAAAATGCTGAAATTCTTTCTCTGTACTAGGAGAATATGATATGTGAAGAGGTATTCGTTGTCAAAAATTAAAGAACAAAAAAATGCAATAAATAATGAGTTAATAGTGCAGGTTGCTTTATTATTTTGCATAATATTACATGTAAAAATATAAACGTATGTAAAATTGATGTAAATATCAGTAAAAAATCGAAATTAAAAAAAAATCCACTAAATTTTCGAGCTTGAAAGCATTGAAATTGTTCCTCTGTACTAGTAGAATATGATATGTTAAGAGGTATTCGCAGTCAAAAATAAAAAAACTAAAGAAATGGGAAATAAATAATGAGTTAATAGTGCGGGTTTCTTTATTATTGCATAATATTACATGTAAAAATATAAAACGTATGCAAATTGATGTAAATAACAGTTAAAAATCGAAATTAAAAAAAAAAATCCACTAAATTTTCATGCTGAAAGTGTGGAAATAGTTCCTCTGTACTAGAAGAATATGATATGTGAAGAGGTATTCGAGGTCAAAAATAAAAAAAATAAAAAATGGAAATAAATAAAGAATTAATACTGCGGATTACTTTATCGTATTTGCATAAATATTACATCTAAAAATATAATCTGTATGCACAATTGATGTAAATAACAGTGCAAAAAATCTGAAATTAAGAAAAATCCACTAAATTTTCGAGCTGAAAGTGTGGAAATTGTTCCTCTGCACTAGGAGAATATCATATGTGACGAGGTATTCGTAGTCAAAAATAAAAAAACTAAAAAATGAAATAAATAATGAGTTAATAGTGCGGGCTGCTTTATTATTGCATAATATTACATCTAAAAATATAAACGTATGCAAATTGATGTAAATAACAGTAAAAAATCGAAATTGAAAAAAAATCCACTAAATTTTCGAGCTGAAAGTGTGGAAATAGTTCCTCTGTACTAGAAGAATATGATATGTGAAGAGGTATTCGCGGTCAAAAATAAAAAAAATAAAAAATGAAATAAATGAAGAATTAATACTGCGGATTACTTTTATTATTGCATAATATTACATCTAAAAATATAATCGTATGCAAATTGATGTAAATCACAGTAAAAAATCGAAATTAAGAAAAATCCACTAAATTTTCGAGCTGAAAGTGTGGAAATTGTTCCTCTGTACTAGGAGAATATGATATGTGAAGAGGTATTCGTAGTCAAAAATTAAAAAACTAAAGAATGAAATAAATAAAGAATTAGTACTGCGGATTGCTTTATTATTATGTAATATTACATGTAAAAATAAAAAAGTATGCAAATTGATGTAAATAACAGTAAAAAATCGAAATTAAAAAAAAATCCTCTAAATTTTCGACCCGAAAGTGTGGAAATTGTTCCTCTGTACTAGGAGAATATGATATGTGAAGAGGTATTCGTAGTCCAAAATAAAAAAATAAAACATGAAATAAATAAAGTATTAGTACTGCGGATAGCTTTATTATTATGTAATATTACATCTAAAAATATAATCGTATGCAAATTGATGTAAATAAACAGTAAAAAATCGAAATTAAGAAAAATCCACTAAATTTTCGAGCTGAAAGTGTGGAAATTGTTCCTCTGTTCTAGGAGAATATGATATGTGAAGAGGTATTCGTAGTCAAAAATTAAAAAACTAAAGAATGAAATAAATAAAGAATTAGTACTGCGGATTGCTTTATTATTATGTAATATTACATGTAAAAATAAAAAAGTATGCAAATTGATGTAAATAACAGTAAAAAATCGAAATTAAAAAAAAATCCACTAAATTTTCGACCCGAAAGTGTGGAAATTGTTCCTCTGTACTAGGAGAATATGATATGTGAAGAGGTATTCGTAGTCCAAAATAAAAAAAATAAAAAATGAAATAAATAAAGAATTAGTACTGCAGATTGCTTTATTATTGCATAATATTACATGTAAAAATATAAACGTATGTAAAATTGAGGTAAATAACAGTAAAAAATCGAAATTAAAAAAAAATCCACTAAATTTTCGAGCTGAAAGCATTGAAATTCATCCTCTGTACTAGGAGAATATGATATGTGAAGAGGTATACGTAGTCAAAAAACAAAAAAACTAAAAAATGAAATAAATAACGAATTAATACTGCGGATTGCTTTATTATTACGTAATATTACATGTAAAAATATAAACGTATGGAAATTAATGTAAATAACACCGAAAAAAGGAAAATTGAAAAAAAAACACCAAATTTCACAGCTGAAAGCATTGAAATTCTTCCTCTGCACTAGGAGAATATGATATGTGAAGAGGTATTCGTAGTCAAAAATAAAAAAACTAAAAAATGAAATAAATAATGAGTTAATAGTGCGGGTTGCTTTATTATTGCATAATATTACATGCAAAAATATAAACGTATGCAAATTGATGTAAATAACAGTAAAAAATCGAAATTAAAAAAAAACCACAAAATTTTCAAGCTGAAAGTGTGGAAATTCATCCTCTGTACTAGGAGAATATGATATGTGAAGAGGTATTCGCGGTCAAAAATAAAAAAAATAAAAAATGAAATAAATAAAGAATTAATACTGCGGATTACTTTATTATTGCATAATATTACATCTAAAAATATAATCGTATGCAAATTGATGTAAATAACAGTAAAAAATCGAAATTAAGAAAAATCCACTAAATTTTCGAGCTGAAAGTGTGGAAATTGTTCCTCTGTACTAGGAGAATATGATATGTGAAGAGGTATTCGTAGTCAAAAATTAAAAAACTAAAGATTGAAATAAATAAAGAATTAGTACTGCGGATTGCTTTATTATTATGTAATATTACATGTAAAAATAAAAAAGTATGCAAATTGATGTAAATAACAGTAAAAAATCGAAATTAAGAAAAATCCACTAAATTTTCGAGCTGAAAGTGTGGAAATTGTTCCTCTGTACTAGGAGAATATGATATGTGAAGAGGTATTCGTAGTCAAAAATAAAAAAACTAAAAAATGAAATAAATAATGAGTTAATAGTGCGGGTTTCTTTATTATTGCATAATATTACATGTAAAAATATAAAACGTATGCAAATTGATGTAAATAACAGTGAAAAATCGAAATTAAAAAAAAATCCACTAAATTTTCGAGCTGAAAGTGTGGAAATTGTTCTTCTGTACTAGGAGAATATGATATGTGAAGAGGTATTCGTAGTAAAAATAAAAAAAATAAAAAATGAAATAAATAAAGAATTAATACTACGGATTGCTTTATTATTGCATAATATTACATGTAAATTATAAATGTATGCAAATTGATGTATATGTCCTTAAAAAAAGCGAAATTAAAAAAAACCACAAAATTTTCGAGCCCAAAATGCTGAAATTCTTTCTCTGTACTAGGAGAATATGATATGTGAAGAGGTATTCGTAGTCAAAAATAAAAAAACTAAAAAATGAAATAAATAATGAGTTAATAGTGCGGGTTGCTTTATTATTGCAGAATATTACATGTAAAAATATAAACGTATGTAAAATTGATGTAAATAACAGTAAAAAATCGAAATTAAAAAAAAATCCACTAAATTTTCGAGCTGAAAGCATTGAAATTGTTCCTCTGTACTAGAAGAATATGATATGTGAAGAGGTATTCGCGGTCAAAAATAAAAAAAATAAAAAATGAAATAAATAAAGACTTAATACTGCGGATTGCTTTATTATTGCATAATATTACATCTAAAAATATAAATCGTATGCAAATTGATGTAAATAACAGTAAAAAATCGAAATTAAAAAAAAATCCACTAAATTTTCGAGCTGAAAGTGTGGAAATTGTTCCTCTGCACTAGGAGAATATGATATGTGAAGAGGTATTCGTAGTCAAAAATAAAAAAACTAAAGAATGAAATAAATAAAGAATTAATACTGCGGTTTGCTTTATTATTGCATAATATTACATGCAAAAATATAAACGTTTGTAAATTGATGTAAATAACAGTAAAAAATCGAAATTAAGAAAAATCCACTAAATTTTCGAGCTGAAAGTGTGGAAATAGTTCCTCTGTACTAGAAGAATATGATATGTGAAGAGGTATTCGCGGTCAAAAATAAAAAAAATAAAAAATGAAATAAATAAAGAATTAATACTGCGGATTACTTTATTATTGCATAATATTACATCTAAAAATATAATCGTATGCAAATTGATGTAAATAACAGTAAAAAATCGAAATTAAGAAAAATCCACTAAATTTTCGAGCTGAAAGTGTGGAAATTGTTCCTCTGTACTAGGAGAATATGATATGTGAAGAGGTATTCGTAGTCAAAAATTAAAAAACTAAAGATTGAAATAAATAAAGAATTAGTACTGCGGATTGCTTTATTATTGCATAATATTACATTTAAAAATATAAATGTAATCAAATTGATATAAATAACAGTAAAAAATGCGAAATTAAAAAAAAATCCACTAAATTTTCGACCCGAAAGTGTGGAAATTGTTCCTCTGTACTAGGAGAATATGATATGTGAAGAGGTATTCGTAGTCAAAAATTAAAAAACTAAAGATTGAAATAAATAAAGAATTAGTACTGCGGATTGCTTTATTATTATGTAATATTACATGTAAAAATAAAAAAGTATGCAAATTGATGTAAATAACAGTAAAAAATCGAAATTAAAGAAAAATCCACTAAATTTTCGAGCTGAAAGCATTGAAATTCTTCCTCTGCACTAGGAGAATATGATATGTGAAGAGGTATTCGTAGTCAAAATTAGAAAAAAAAAAAATGAAATAAATAAAGAGTTAATACTGCGGATTGCCTTATTATTGCATAATATTATATTTAAAAATATAAACGTATGTAAAATTGATGTAAATAACAGTAAAAAATCGAAATTAAAAAAAAATCCACTAAATTTTCGAGCTGAAAGCATTGAAATTCTTCCTCTGCACTAGGAGAATATGATATGTGAAGAGGTATTCGCGGTCAAAAATAAAAAAAATAAAAAATGAAGTAAATAAAGAGTTAATACTGCGGATTGCCTTATTATTGCATAATATTATATTTAAAAATATAAACGTATGTAAAATTGATGTAAATAACAGTAAAAAATCGAAATTAAAAAAAAATCCACTAAATTTTCAACCTGAAAGTGTGGAAATTCATCCTCTGTACTAGGAGAATATGATATGTGAAGAGGTATTCGTAGTCAAAAATAAAAAAACTAAAAAATGAAATAAATAATGAGTTAATAGCGCGGGTTGCTTTATTATTGCATAATATTACATGTAAAAATATAAACGTATGCAAATTGATGTAAATAACAGTAAAAAATCGAAATTAAAAAAAAATCCACTAAATTTTCGAGCTGAAAGCATTGAAATTCTTCCTCTGCACTAGGAGAATATGATATGTGAAGAGGTATTCGTAGTCAAAAATAAAAAAACTAAAAAATGAAATAAATAATGAGTTAATAGTGCGGGTTTCTTTATTATTGCATAATATTACATGTAAAAATATAAAACGTATGCAAATTGATGTAAATAACAGTGAAAAATCGAAATTAAAAAAAAATCCACTAAATTTTCGAGCTGAAAGTGTGGAAATTGTTCTTCTGTACTAGGAGAATATGATATGTGAAGAGGTATTCGTAGTAAAAATAAAAAAAATAAAAAATGAAATAAATAATGAGTTAATAGTGCGGGTTTCTTTATTATTGCATAATATTACATGTAAAAATATAAAACGTATGCAAATTGATGTAAATAACAGTAAAAAATCGAAATTAAAAAAAAATCCACTAAATTTTCAACCTGAAAGTGTGGAAATTCATCCTCTGTACTAGGAGAATATGATATGTGAAGAGGTATTCGTAGTCAAAAATAAAAAAACAAAAAAATGAAATAAATAAAGAATTAATACTGCGGTTTGCTTTATTATTGCATAATATTACATCTAAAAATATAAACGTTTGTAAATTGATGTAAATAACAGTAAAGAATCGAATGTAAGAAAAATCCACTAAATTTTCGAGCTGAAAGTGTGGAAATTGATCTTCTGTACTAGAAGAATATGATATGTGAAGAGGTATTCGCAGTCAAAAATAACAAAAATAAAAAATGAAATAACTAAAGAATTAATACTACGGTTTGCTTTATTATTGCATAATATTACATTTAAAAATATAAACGTATGTAAAATTTTTGTAAATAACAGTAAAAAATCGAAATTAAAAAAATCCACAAAATCTTCGATTTGAAAGTGTAGAAATTGTTCCTCTGCACTAGGAGAATATGATATGTGACGAGGTATTCGTAGTCAACAATTAAAAAACTAAAAAATGAAATAAATAAAGAATTAGTACTGCGGATTGCTTTATTATTATGTAATATTACATGTAAAAATATAAACGTATGCAAATTGATGTAAATAACAATGAAAAATCGAAATTAAAAAAAATCCACTAAATTTTCAACCTGAAAGTGTGGAAATTGTTCCTCTGTACTAGGAGAATATGATATGTGAAGAGGTATACGTAGTCAAAAACATAAAAAACTAAAAAATGAAATAAATAACGAATTAATACTGCGGATTGCGTTATTATTACGTAATGAAAATTGAAAAAAGAAATTCTTCCTCTGTACTAGGAGAATATGATATGTGAAGAGGTATTCGTAGTCAAAAATAAAAAAACTAAAAAATGAAATAAATAATGAGTTAATAGTGCGGGTTGCTTTATTATTGCATAATATTACATGCTAAAAATATAAACGTATGCAAATTGATGTAAATAACAGTAAAAAATCGAAATTAAAAAAATCCACTAAATTTTCGAGCTGAAAGTGTGGAAATTGTTCTTCTGTACTAGAAGAATATGATATGTGAAGAGGTATTCGCAGTCAAAAAAAAAAAAATAAAAAATGAAATAAATAAAGAATTAATACTGCGGATTGCTTTATTATTGCATAATATTACATCTAAAAATATAATCGTATGTAAAATTGATGTAAATAACAGTAAAAAATCGAAATTAAGAAAAATCCACTAAATTTTCGAGCTGAAAGTGTAGAAATTATTCCTCTGTAATAGGAGAATATGATATGTGACGAGGTATTCGTAGTCAAAAATTAAAAAACTAAAGAATGAAATAAATAAAGAATTAGTACTGCGGATTGCTTTATTATTATGTAATATTACATGTAAAAATATAAACGTATGCAAATTGATGTAAATAACAATGAAAAATCGAAATTAAAAAAAAATCCACTAAATTTTCGAGCTGAAAGTGTGGAAATTGTTCTTCTGTACTAGGAGAATATGATATGTGAAGAGGTATTCGAAGTCAAAAATAAAAAAACTAAAAAATGAAATAAATAAAGAATTGACACTGCGGATAGCTTTATTATTGCATAATATTACATCTAAAAATATAATCGTATGCAAATTGATGTAAATAACAGTAAAAAAAGCGAAATTAAAAAAAAATCCACTAAATTTTCGGGCTGAAAATGTGGAAATTCTTCCTCTGTACTAGGAGAATATGATATGTGAAGAGGTATTCGTAGTCAAAAATAAAAAAAATAAAAAATGAAATAAATAAAGAATTAATACTACGGATTGCTTTATTATTGCATAATATTACATGTAAAAATATAAACGTATGTAAAATTGATGTAAATAACAGTAAAAAATCGAAATTAAAAAAAAATCCACTAAATTTTCGAGCTGAAAGCATTGAAATTGTTTCTCTGTACTAGAAGAATATGATATGTGAAGAGGTATTCGAAGTCAAACATAAAAAAACTAAAACATGAAATAAATAATGAGTTAATAGTGCGGGTTGCTTTATTATTGCATAATATTACATCTAAAAATATAAACGTTTGTAAATTGATGTAAATAACAGTAAAGAATCGAAATTAAAAAAAAAATCCACTAAATTTTCGAGCTGAAAGTGTGGAAATAGTTCCTCTGTACTAGAAAAATATGATATGTGAAGAGGTATTCGCTGTCAAAAATAAAAAAAATAAAAAATGAAATAAATAAAGAATTAATACTGCGGATTACTTTATTATTGCATAATATTACATCTAAAAATATAATCGTATGCAAATTGATGTAAATAACAGTAAAAAATCGAAATTAAGAAAAATCCACTAAATTTTCGGGCTGAAAGTGTGGAAATTGTTCCTCTGTACTAGGAGAATATGATATGTGAAGAGGTATTCGTAGTCAAAAATTAAAAAACTAAAGATTGAAATAAATAAAGAATTAGTACTGCGGATTGCTTTATTATTATGTAATATTACATGTAAAAATAAAAAAGTATGCAAATTGATGTAAATAACAGTAAAAAATCGAAATTAAAAAAAAATCCACTAAATTTTCGAGCTGAAAGTGTGGAAATTGTTCTTCTGTACTAGGAGAATATGATATGTGAAGAGGTATTCGTAGTCAAAAATAAAAAAAATAAAAAATGAAATAAATAAAGAATTAGTACTGCAGATTGCTTTATTATTGCATAATATTACATGTAAAAATATAAACGTATGTAAAATTGATGTAAATAACAGTAAAAAATCGAAATTAATAAAAATCCACTAAATTTTCGAGCTGAAAGTGTGGAAATTGTTCCTCTGTACTAGGAGAATATGATATGTGAAGAGGTATTCGTAGTCAAAAATTAAAAAACTAAAGATTGAAATAAATAAAGAATTAGTACTGCGGATTGCTTTATTATTATGTAATATTACATGTAAAAATAAAAAAGTATGCAAATTGATGTAAATAACAGTAAAAAATCGAAATTAAAAAAATCCACTAAATTTTCGACCCGAAAGTGTGGAAATTCTTCCTCTGTACTAGGAGAATATGATATGTGAAGATGTATTCGTAGTCCAAAATAAAAAAAAAAAAATGAAATAAATAAAGAATTAGTACTGCGGATTGCTTTATTAATACGTAATATTACATCTAAAAATATAATCGTATGCAAATTGATGTAAATAACAGTAAAAAATCGAAATTAAGAAAAATCCACTAAATTTTCGAGCTGAAAGTGTGGAAATTGTTCCTCTGTACTAGGAGAATATGATATGTGAAGAGGTATTCGTAGTCAAAAATTAAAAAACTAAAGAATGAAATAAATAAAGAATTAGTACTGCGGATTGCTTTATTATTATGTAATATTACATTTAAAAATAAAAAAGTATGCAAATTGATGTAAATAACAGTAAAAAATCGAAATTAAAAAAAAATCCTCTAAATTTTCGACCCGAAAGTGTGGAAATTCTTCCTCTGTACTAGGAGAATATGATATGTGAAGAGGTATTCGTAGTCAAAAATTAAAAAACTAAAGAATGAAATAAATAAAGAATTAGTACTGCGGATTGCTTTATTATTATGTAATATTACATGTAAAAATAAAAAAGTATGCAAATTGATGTAAATAACAGTAAAAAATCGAAATTAAAAAAAAATCCACTAAATTTTCGACCCGAAAGTGTGGAAATTCTTCCTCTGTACTAGGAGAATATGATATGTGAAGAGGTATTCGTAGTCCAAAATAAAAAAAATAAAAAATGAAATAAATAAAGAATTAGTACTGCAGATTGCTTTATTATTGCATAATATTACATGTAAAAATATAAACGTATGTAAAATTGAGGTAAATAACAGTAAAAAATCGAAATTAAAAAAAAATCCACTAAATTTTCGAGCTGAAAGCATTGAAATTCATCCTCTGTACTAGGAGAATATGATATGTGAAGAGGTATACGTAGTCAAAAACAAAAACTAAAAATGAAATAAATAACGAATTAATACTGCGGATTGCTTTATTATTACGTAATATTACATGTAAAAATATAAACGTATGGAAATTAATGTAAATAACACCGAAAAAAGGAAAATTGAAAAAAAAACACCAAATTTCACAGCTGAAAGCATTGAAATTCTTCCTCTGCACTAGGAGAATATGATATGTGAAGAGGTATTCGTAGTCAAAAATAAAAAAACTAAAAAATGAAATAAATAATGAGTTAATAGTGCGGGTTGCTTTATTATTGCATAATATTACATGCAAAAATATAAACGTATGCAAATTGATGTAAATAACAGTAAAAAATCGAAATTGAAAAAAATCCACTAAATTTTCGAGCTGAAAGTGTGGAAATTGTTCCTCTGTACTAGAAGAATATGATATGTGAAGAGGTATTCGCGGTCAAAAATGAAAAAAATAAAAAATGAAATAAATAAAGAATTAATACTGCGGATTACTTTATTATTGCATAATATTACATCTAAAAAATATAATCGTATGCAAATTGATGTAAATAACAGTAAAAAATCGAAATTAAGAAAAATCCACTAAATTTTCGAGCTGAAAGTGTGGAAATTGTTCCTCTGTACTAGGAGAATATGATATGTGAAGAGGTATTCGTAGTCAAAAATTAAAAAACTAAAGATTGAAATAAATAAAGAATTAGTACTGCGGATTGCTTTATTATTATGTAATATTACATGTAAAAATAAAAAAGTATGCAAATTGATGTAAATAACAGTAAAAAATCGAAATTAAAAAAAAATCCTCTAAATTTTCGACCCGAAAGTGTGGAAATTGTTCCTCTGTACTAGGAGAATATGATATGTGAAGAGGTATTCGTAGTCAAAAATAAAAAAACTAAAAAATGAAATAAATAATGAGTTAATAGTGCGGGTTTCTTTATTATTGCATAATATTACATGTAAAAATATAAAACGTATGCAAATTGATGTAAATAACAGTGAAAAATCGAAATTAAAAAAAAATCCACTAAATTTTCGAGCTGAAAGTGTGGAAATTGTTCTTCTGTACTAGAAAAATATGATATGTGAAGAGGTATTCGCTGTCAAAAATAAAAAAAATAAAAAATGAAATAAATAAAGAATTAATACTGCGGATTACTTTATTATTGCATAATATTACATCTAAAAATATAATCGTATGCAAATTGATGTATATGTCCTTAAAAAAAGCGAAATTAAAAAAAAACCACGAATTTTCGGGCTGAAAATGCTGAAATTCTTCCTCTGTACTAGGAAAATATGATATGTGAAGAGGTATTCGTATTCAAAAATAAAAAAACTAAAAAATGAAATAAATAATGAGTTAATAGTGCGGGTTGCTTTATTATTGCAGAATATTACATGTAAAAATATAAACGTATGTAAAATTGATGTAAATAACAGTAAAAAATCGAAATTAAAAAAAAATCCACTAAATTTTCGAGCTGAAAGCATTGAAATTCTTCCTCTGCACTAGGAGAATATGATATGTGAAGAGGTATACGTAGTCAAAAACAAAAAAACTAAAAAATGAAATAAATAACGAATTAATACTGCGGATTGCTTTATTATTACGTAATATTACATGTAAAAATATAAACGTATGGAAATTAATGTAAATAACACCGAAAAAAAGGAAAATTGAAAAAAAAACACCAAATTTCACAGCTGAAAGCATTGAAATTCTTCCTCTGCACTAGGAGAATATGATATGTGAAGAGGTATTCGTAGTCAAAAATAAAAAAACTAAAAAATGAAATAAATAATGAGTTAATAGTGCGGGTTGCTTTATTATTGCATAATATTACATGCAAAAATATAAACGTATGCAAATTGATGTAAATAACAGTAAAAAATCGAAATTGAAAAAAAATCCACTAAATTTTCGAGCTGAAAGTGTGGAAATTGTTCCTCTGTACTAGAAGAATATGATATGTGAAGAGGTATTCGCGGTCAAAAATGAAAAAATAAAAAATGAAATAAATAAAGAATTAATACTGCGGATTACTTTATTATTGCATAATATTACATCTAAAAATATAATCGTATGCAAATTGATGTAAATAACAGTAAAAAATCGAAATTAAGAAAAATCCACTAAATTTTCGAGCTGAAAGTGTGGAAATTGTTCCTCTGTTCTAGGAGAATATGATATGTGAAGAGGTATTCGTAGTCAAAAATTAAAAAACTAAAGAATGAAATAAATAAAGAATTAGTACTGCGGATTGCTTTATTATTATGTAATATTACATATAAAAATAAAAAAGTATGCAAATTGATGTAAATAACAGTAAAAAATCGAAATTAAAAAAAAATCCACTAAATTTTCGACCCGAAAGTGTTGAAATTCTTCATCTGTACTAGGAGAATATGATATGTGAAGAGGTATTCGTAGTCAAAAATTAAAAAACTAAAGAATGAAATAAATAAAGAATTAGTACTGCGGATTGCTTTATTATTATGTAATATTACATGTAAAAATAAAAAAGTATGCAAATTGATGTAAATAACAGTAAAAAATCGAAATTAAAAAAAAATCCACTAAATTTTCGACCCGAAAGTGTGGAAATTCTTCCTCTGTACTAGGAGAATATGATATGTGAAGAGGTATTCGTAGGCCAAAATAAAAAAAATAAAAAATGAAATAAATAAAGAATTAGTACTGCAGATTGCTTTATTATTGCATAATATTACATGTAAAAATATAAACGTATGTAAAATTGATGTAAATAACAGTAAAAAATCGAAATTAAAAAAAAATCCACTAAATTTTCGAGCTGAAAGCATTGAAATTCATCCTCTGTACTAGGAGAATATGATATGTGAAGAGGTATACGTAGTCAAAAACAAAAAAACTAAAAAATGAAATAAATAACGAATTAATACTGCGGATTGCTTTATTATTACGTAATATTACATGTAAAAATATAAACGTATGGAAATTAATGTAAATAACACCGAAAAAAGGAAAATTGAAAAAAAAACACCAAATTTCACAGCTGAAAGCATTGAAATTCTTCCTCTGCACTAGGAGAATATGATATGTGAAGAGGTATTCGTAGTCAAAAATAAAAAAACTAAAAAATGAAATAAATAATGAGTTAATAGTGCGGGTTGCTTTATTATTGCATAATATTACATGCAAAAATATAAACGTATGCAAATTGATGTAAATAACAGTAAAAAATCGAAATTGAAAAAAAATCCACTAAATTTTCGAGCTGAAAGTGTGGAAATTCTTCCTCTGTACTAGGATGATATGTGAAGAGGTATTCGTAGTCAAAAATTAAAAAACTAAAGATTGAAATAAATAAAGAATTAGTACTGCGGATTGCTTTATTATTATGTAATATTACATGTAAAAATAAAAAAGTATGCAAATTGATGTAAATAACAGTAAAAAATCGAAATTAAAAAAAATCCACTAAATTTTCGACCCGAAAGTGTGGAAATTCTTCCTCTGTACTAGGAGAATATGATATGTGAAGATGTATTCGTAGTCCAAAATAAAAAAAATAAAAAATGAAATAAATAAAGAATTAGTACTGCGGATTGCTTTATTATTATGTAATATTACATCTAAAAAATATAATCGTATGCAAATTGATGTAAATAACAGTAAAAAATCGAAATTAAGCAAAATCCACTAAATTTTCGAGCTGAAAGTGTGGAAATTGTTCCTCTGTACTAGGAGAATATGATATGTGAAGAGGTATTCGTAGTCAAAAATTAAAAAACTAAAGAATGAAATAAATAAAGAATTAGTACTGCGGATTGCTTTATTATTATGTAATATTACATTTAAAAATAAAAAAGTATGCAAATTGATGTAAATAACAGTAAAAAATCGAAATTAAAAAAAAATCCACTAAATTTTCGATCCTAAAATGTGGAAATTCTTCCTCTGTACTAGGAGAATATGATATGTGAAGAGGTATTCGTAGTCAAAAATTAAAAAACTAAAGAATGAAATAAATAAAGAATTAGTACTGCGGATTGCTTTATTATTATGTAATATTACATGTAAAAATAAAAAAGTATGCAAATTGATGTAAATAACAGTAAAAAATCGAAATTAAAAAAAAATCCACTAAATTTTCGAGCCCGAAAGTGTGGAAATTCTTCCTCTGTACTAGGAGAATATGATATGTGAAGAGGTATTCGTAGTCAAAAATAAAAAAAATAAAAAATGAAATAAATAAAGAATTAGTACTGCAGATTGCTTTATTATTGCATAATATTACATGTAAAAATATAAACGTATGTAAAATTGATGTAAATAACAGTAAAAAATAGAAAATAAAAAAAAATCCACTAAATTTTCGAGCTGAAAGCATTGAAATTCATCCTCTGTACTAGGAGAATATGATATGTGAAGAGGTATACGTAGTCAAAAACAAAAAAACTAAAAAAAATGAAATAAATAACGAATTAATACTGCGGATTGCTTTATTATTACGTAATATTACATGTAAAAATATAAACGTATGGAAATTAATGTAAATAACACCGAAAAAAGGAAAATTGAAAAAAAAACACCAAATTTCACAGCTGAAAGCATTGAAATTCTTCCTCTGCACTAGGAGAATATGATATGTGAAGAGGTATTCGTAGTCAAAAATAAAAAAAACTAAAAAATGAAATAAATAATGAGTTAATAGTGCGGGTTACTTTATTATTGCATAATATTACATGCAAAAATATAAACGTATGCAAATTGATGTAAATAACAGTAAAAAATCGAAATTGAAAAAAAATCCACTAAATTTTCGAGCTGAAAGTGTGGAAATTGTTCCTCTGTACTAGAAGAATATGATATGTGAAGAGGTATTCGCGGTCAAAAATAAAAAAAATAAAAAATGAAATAAATAAAGAATTAATACTGCGGATTACTTTATTATTGCATAATATTACATCTAAAAATATAATCGTATGCAAATTAATGTAAATAACAGTAAAAAATCGAAATTAAGAAAAATCCACTAAATTTTCGAGCTGAAAGTGTGGAAATTGTTCCTCTGTACTAGGAGAATATGATATGTGAAGAGGTATTCGTAGTCAAAAATTAAAAAACTAAAGATTGAAATAAATAAAGAGTTAGTACTGCGGATTGCTTTATTATTGCATAATATTATATTTAGAAATATAAACGTATGCAAATTGATGTAAATAACAGTGAAAAATCGAAATTAAAAAAAAATCCACTAAATTTTCGAGCTGAAAGTGTGGAAATTGTTCCTCTGTACTAGGAGAATATGATATGTGAAGAGGTATTCGTAGTCAAAAATAAAAAAACTAAAAAATGAAATAAATAATGAGTTAATAGTGCGGGTTGCTTTATTATTGCATAATATTACATGTAAAAATATAAAACGTATGCAAATTGATGTAAATAACAGTGAAAAATCGAAATTAAAAAAAAATCCACTAAATTTTCGAGCTGAAAGTGTGGAAATTGTTCTTCTGTACTAGGAGAATATGATATGTGAAGAGGTATTCGCAGTCAAAAAAAAAAAACTAAAAAATGAAATAAATAAAGAATTGACACTGCGGATAGCTTTATTATTGCATAATATTACATCTAAAAATATAATCGTATGCAAATTGATGTATATGTCCTTAAAAAAAGCGAAATTAAAAAAAAACCACGAATTTTCGGGCTGAAAATGCTGAAATTCTTCCTCTGTACTAGGAAAATATGATATGTGAAGAGGTATTCGTAGTCAAAAATAAAAAAACTAAAAAATGAAATAAATAATGAGTTAATAGTGCGGGTTGCTTTATTATTGCAGAATATTACATGTAAAAATATAAACGTATGTAAAATTTATGTAAATAACAGTAAAAAATCGAAATTAAAAAAAAATCCACTAAATTTTCGAGCTGAAAGCATTGAAATTGTTTCTCTGTACTAGAAGAATATGATATGTGAAGAGGTATTCGAAGTCAAAAATAAAAAAACTAAAAAATGAAATAAATAAAGAATTGACACTGCGGATAGCTTTATTATTGCATAATATTACATCTAAAAATATAATCGTATGCAAATTGATGTAAATAACAGAAAAAAATCGAAATTAATAAAAATCCACTAAATTTTCGAGCTGAAAGTGTTGAAATTGTTCCTCTGTACTAGGAGAATATGATATGTGAAGAGGTATTCGTAGTCAAAAATAAAAAAACTAAAAAATGAAATAAATAATGAGTTAATAGTGCGGGGTGCTTTATTATTGCATAATATTACATGCAAAAATATAAACGTATGCAAATTGATGTAAATAACAGTAAAAAATCGAAATTGAAAAAAAATCCACTAAATTTTCGAGCTGAAAGTGTGGAAATAGTTCCTCTGTACAGTAGAAGAATATGATATGTGAAGAGGTATTCGGCGGTCAAAAATAAAAAAATAAAAAATGAAATAAATAAAGAATTAATACTGCGGATTACTTTATTATTGCATAATATTACATCTAAAAATATAATCGTATGCAAATTGATGTAAATAACAGTAAAAAATCGAAATTAAGAAAAATCCACTAAATTTTCGAGCTGAAAGTGTGGAAATTGTTCCTCTGTACTAGGAGAATATGATATGTGAAGAGGTATTCGTAGTCAAAAATTAAAAAACTAAAAAATGAAATAAATAAAGAATTAGTACTGCGGATTCAAAAGCTTTTATTATTATATAATATTACATGTAAAAATATAATCGTATGCAAATCTGATGTAAATAACAGTAAAAAATCGAAGTGTTTTAAAAAAAAATCCACTAAATTTTCGACCCGAAAATATGGAAATTCTTCCTCTGTACTAGGAGAATATGATATGTGAAGAGGTATTCGTAGTCAAAAATAAAAAAACTAAAAAATGAAATAAATAAAGAATTAGTACTGCGGATTGCTTTATTATTGCAGAATATTACATGTAAAAAATATAAACGTATGCAAAATTGATGTAAATAACAGTAAAAAATCGAAATTAAAAAAAAATCCACTAAATTTTCGA
>JAPYXD010000297.1:0-17179 GCA_030998225.1 Diplolepis rosae
ACTTAAATGCGTTTATTCCGAGTATCCTCCCAAGAACCTGGGCTCAACCAAACCTTACTTATAATAGTCCAAAGTCGCAAATCTGAGAAAAGTCGGTCTGTTCCTTCTAGCGATTATCTTGATCAATCTATGCTATATATTAAAACCATTTACGATGCAGCTGACTCTAGAGACTTAAATCTTTATTCCGAGTATCCTCCCAAGAACCTGGGCTCAACCAAACCTTACTTATAATAGTCCAAAGTCGCAAATCTGAGAAAAGTCGGTCTGTTCCTTCTAGCGATCATCCTGTATAATCTATGCTATATATTAAAACCATTTCCGATCCAGCTGACTCTAGAAACTTAGAACTTTATTCTGATTAGCTTAGCAAGCACCTCTGCTCAACCAAACTTTACTTATATTAGTCCAAAATCGCAAATCTGAGACAAGTCGGTCCGACCCATTCAGTGATCTCGTCCTGATGCCAAGGAATGGAAATCAATAAGAAATATAACTGGAAAAAGTCCAACAGCCTGTTGGGGTGGGAGTAGAAATTATGTATCTGCTACTCTGAAAGTCGTGACTTCGGAATAAAACATCCAACAATATAAAAATATCATTATACAGAAGTCTATGCAACACTTCTTTGCGTGCTCAGTTCCAGCTGACTCTAGAGACTTAAATCTTTATTCCGAGTATCCTCCCAAGAACCTGGGCTCAACCAAACCTTACTTATAATTGTCCAAAATCGCAAATCTGAGATAAGTCGGTATGTTCATTCTAGCGATTATCTTGATCAATCTATGCTATATATTAAAACCACTTACGATGCAGCTGACTCTAGAGACTTAAATCTTTATTCCGAGTATCCTCCCAAGAACCGAGGCTCAACCAAACCTTACTTATAATAGTCCAATTTCGCAAATCTGAGAAAAGTCGGTCTGTTCCTTCTAGCGATTATCTTGATCAATCTATGCTATATATTAAAACCATTTCCGATGCAGCTGACTCTAGAGACTTAAAGCTTTATTCCGAGTATCCTCCCAAGAACTTCTGGCTCAACCAAACCTTACTTATATTAGTCCAAAGTCGCAAATCTGAGAAAAGTCGGTCTGTTCCTTCTAGCGATCATCCTGTATAATCTATGCTATATATTAAAACCATTTCCGATCCAGCTGACTCTAGACACTTAGAAATTTATTCTGAGTACCTTAGCAAGCACCTCTGCTCAACATAACTGTACTTATAAAAGTCCAAAGTTGCGAAAGTGAGACAAGTCGGTCCGACCCATTCAGTGATCTCGTCCTGATGCCAAGGAATGGAAATCAATAAGAAAGTTAACTGGAAAAAGTCCAACAGCCTGTTAGGGTGGGAGTAGAAATTATGTATCTACTACTCTGAAAGTCGTGACTTCGGAATAAAACATCCAACAATATAAAAATATCATTATACAGAAATCTATGCAAAACACTTCTTTGCGTGCTCAGTTCCAGCTGACTCTAGAGACTTAAATCTTTATTCCGAGTATCCTCCCAAGAACCTCTGGCTCAACCAAACCTTACTTATAATAGTCCAAAGTCGCAAATTTGAGAAAAGTCGGTCTGTTCCTTCTAGCGATTATCTTGATCAATCTATGCTATATATTAAAACCATTTCCGATGCAGCTGACTCTAGAGACTTAAATCTTTATTCCGAGTATCCTCCCAAGAACCTGGGCTCAACCAAACCTTACTTATAAAAGTCCAAAGTCGCAAATCTGAGAAAAGTCGGTCTGTTCCTTCTAGCGATCATCCTGTATAATCTATGCTATATATTAAAACCATTTCAGATCCAGCTGAATCTAGACACTTAGAAATTTATTCTGAGTACCTTAGCAAGCACCTCTGCTCAACAGAACTGTACTTATAAAAGTCCAAAGTTGCGAAAGTGAGACAAGTCGGTCCGACCCATTCCGTGATCTCGTCCTGATGCCAAGGAATGGAAGTCAATAAGAAAGTTAACTGGAAAAAGTCCAACAGCCTGTTAGGGTGGGAGTAGAAATTATGTATCTACTACTCTGAAAGTCGTGACTTCGGAATAAAACATCCAACAATATAAAAATATCATTATACAGAAATCTATGCAACATTTCTTTGTGTGCTCAATTCCATCTGACTCCGGAGACTCGGAGTATTGTCCTGAGTACCCTCCCATGATCTTGGGCTCAATCAAACTTTACGTATATTAGACCAAAGTCGCAAATCTGAGAAAAGTCGGTCTGTTCCTTCTAGCGATTATCTTGATCAATCTATGCTATATATTAAAACCATTTCCGATGCAGCTGACTCTAGAGACTTAAAGCTTTATTCCGAGTATCCTCCCAAGAACCTCTGGCTCAACCAAACCTTACTTATAATAGTCCAAAGTCGCAAATTTGAGAAAAGTCGGTCTGTTCCTTCTAGCGATAATCTTGATAAATCTATGCTATATATTAAAACCATTTCAGATGCAGCTGACTCTAGAGACTTAAAGCTTTATTCCGAGTTTCCTCCCAAGAACTTCTGGCTCAACCAAACCTTACTTATAATAGTCCAAAGTCGCAAATTTGAGAAAAGTCGGTCTGTTCCTTCTAGCGATTATCTTGATCAATCTATGCTATATATTAAAACCATTTCAGATGCAGCTGACTCTAGAGACTTAAAGCTTTATTCCGAGTTTCCTCCCAAGAACTTCTGGCTCAACCAAACCTTACTTATAATAGTCCAAAGTCGCAAATCTGAGAAAACTCGGTCTGTTCCTTCTAGCGATCATCCTGTATAATCTATGCTATATATTAAAACCATTTCCGATCCAGCTGACTCTAGACACTTAGAACTTAATTCTGAGTACCTTAGCAAGCACCTCTGCTCAACCAAACTGTACTTATAATAGTCCAAAGTCGCAAATCTGAGAAAAGTCGGTTTTTTCCTTCTAGCGATCATCCTGTATAATCTATGCTATATATTAAAACCATTTCCGATCCAGCTGACTCTAGACACTTAGAAATTTATTCTGAGTACCTTAGCAAGCACCTCTGCTCAACATAACTGTACTTATAAAAGTTCAAAGTTGCGAAAGTGAGACAAGTCGGTCCGACCCATTCAGTGATCTCGTCTTGATGCCAAGGAATGGAAATCAATAAGAAAGTTAAATGGAAAAAGACCAACAGCCTGTTGGGGTGGGAGTAGAAATTATGTATCTGCTACTCTGAAAGTCGTGACTTCGGAATAAAACATCCAACAATATAAAAATATCATTATACAGAAATCTATGCAACACTTCTTTGCGTGCTCAGTTCCAGCTGACTCTAGAGACTTAAATCTTTATTCCGAGTATCCTCCCAAGAACCTCTGGCTCAACCAAACCTTACTTATAATAGTCCAAAGTCGCAAATTTGAGAAAAGTCGGTCTGTTCCTTCTAGCGATCATCCTGTATAATCTATGCTATATATTAAAACCATTTCCGATCCAGCTGACTCTAGAAACTTAGAACTTTATTCTGATTAGCTTAGCAAGCTCCACCGCTCAACAAAACTGTTCTTATAAAAGTCCAAATTTGCGAAAGTGAGACAAGTCGGTCCGACCCATTCAGTGATCTCGTCCTGATGCCAAGGAATGGAAATCAATAAGAAAGTTAACTGGAAAAAGTCCAACAGCCTGTTAGGGTGGGAGTAGAAATTATGTATCTGCAACTCTGAAAGTCGTGACTTCGGAATAAAACATCCAACAATATAAAAATATCATTATACAGAAGTCTATGCAACACTTCTTTGCGTGCTCAGTTCCAGCTGACTCTAGTGACTTAAATCTTATCCGATATCCTCCCAGGAACCTGGGCTCAACCAAACCTTACTTATAATTGTCCAAAATCGCAAATCTGAGATAAGTCGGTATGTTCCTTCTAGTGGTTATCTTGATCAATCTATGCTATATATTAAAACCATTTACGATGCAGCTGACTCTAGAGACTTAAATCTTTATTCTGAGTATCCTCCCAAGAACCGAGGCTCACCAAACCTTACTTATAATAGTCCAAAGTCGCAAATCTGAGAAAAGTCGGTCTGTTCCTTCTAGCGATCATCCTGTATAATCTATGCTATATATTAAAACCATTTCCGATCCAGCTGACTCTAGAAACTTAGAACTTTATTCTGATTAGCTTAGCAAGCTCCACCGCTCAACCAAACTTTACTTATATTAGTCCAAAGTTGCGAAAGTGAGACAAGTCGGTCCGACCCATTCAGTGATCTCGTCCTGATGCCAAGGAATGGAAATCAATAAGAAATATAACTGGAAAAAGACCAACAGCCTGTTGGGGTGGGAGTAGAAATTATGTATCTGCTACTCTGAAAGTCGTGACTTCGGAATAAAACATCCAACAATATAAAAATATCATTATACAGAAGTCTATGCAACACTTCTTTGCGTGCTCAGTTCCAGCTGAATCTAGAGACTTAAATCTTTATTCCGAGTATCCTCCCAAGAACCTGGGCTCAACCAGACCTTACTTATAATTGTTCAAAATCGCAAATCTGAGATAAGTCGGTATGTTCATTCTAGCGATTATCTTGATCAATCTATGCTATATATTAAAACCACTTACGATGCAGCTGACTCTAGAGACTTAAATCTTTATTCCGAGTATCCTCCCAAGAACCGAGGCTCAACCAAACCTTACTTATAATAGTCCAATTTCGCAAATCTGAGAAAAGTCGGTCTGTTCCTTCTAGCGATTATCTTGATCAATCTATGCTATATATTAAAACCATTTCCGATGCAGCTGACTCTAGAGACTTAAAGCTTTATTCCGAGTATCCTCCCAAGAACCTCTGGCTCAACCAAACCTTACTTATATTAGTCCAAAGTCGCAAATCTGAGAAAAGTCGGTCTGTTCCTTCTAGCGATCATCCTGTATAATCTATGCTATATATTAAAACCATTTCCGATCCAGCTGACTCTAGACACTTAGAAATTTATTCTGAGTACCTTAGCAAGCACCTCTGCTCAACATAACTGTACTTATAAAAGTCCAAAGTTGCGAAAGTGAGACAAGTCGGTCCGACCCATTCAGTGATCTCGTCCTGATGCCAAGGAATGGAAATCAATAAGAAAGTTAACTGGAAAAAGTCCAACAGCCTGATAGGGTGGGAGTAGAAATTATGTATCTGCAACTCTGAAAGTCGTGACTTCGGAATAAAACATCCAACAATATAAAAATATCATTATACAGAAATCTATGCAACACTTCTTTGCGTGCTCAGTTCCAGCTGACTCTAGAGACTTAAATCGTGAGTCCGAGTATCCTCCCAAGAACCTCTGGCTCAACCAAACCTTACTTATAATAGTCCAAAGTCGCAAATTTGAGAAAAGTCGGTCTGTTCCTTCTAGCGATTATTTTGATCAATCTATGCTACATATTAAAACCATTTACGATGCAGCTGACTCTAGAGACTTAAATCTTTATTCCGAGTATCCTCCCAAGAACCTGGGCTCAACCAAACCTTACTTATAATAGTCCAAAGTCGCAAATCTGAGAAAAGTCGGTCTGTTCCTTCTAGCGATCATCCTGTATAATCTATGCTATATATTAAAACCATTTCCGATCCAGCTGACTCTAGACACTTAGAACTTAATTCTGAGTACCTTAGCAAGCACCTCTGCTCAACAGAACTGTACTTATAAAAGTCCAAAGTTGCGAAAGTGAGACAAGTCGGTCCGACCCATTCAGTGATCTCGTCCTGATGCCAAGGAATGGAAGTCAATAAGAAAGTTAACTGGAAAAAGACCAACAGCCTGTTAGGGTGGGAGTAGAAATTATGTATCTACTACTCTGAAAGTCGTGACTTCGGAATAAAACATCCAACAATATAAAAATATCATTATACAGAAATCTATGCAACACTTCTTTGCGTGCTCAGTTCCAGCTGACTCTGGAGACTCGGAGTATTGTCCTGAGTACCCTCCCATGATCTTGGGCTCAATCAAACTTTACTTATATTAGACCAAAGTCGCAAATCTGAGAAAAGTCGGTCTGTTCCTTCTAGCGATTATCTTGATCAATCTATGCTATATATTAAAACCATTTCCGATGCAGCTGACTCTAGAGACTTAAAGCTTTATTCCGAGTATCCTCCCAAGAACCTCTGGCTCAACCAAACCTTACTTATAATAGTCCAAAGTCGCAAATTTGAGAAAAGTCGGTCTGTTCCTTCTAGAGATTCTCTTCATAAATCTATGCTATATATTAAAACCATTTCAGATGCAGCTGACTCTAGAGACTTAAATCTTTATTCCGAGTATCCTCCCAAGAACCTCTGGCTCAACCAAACCTTACTTATAATAGTCCAAAGTCGCAAATCTGAGAAAAGTCGGTATGTTCCTTCTAGCGATTATCTTGATCAATCTATGCTATATATTAAAACCATTTCCGATGCAGCTGACTCTAGAGAACTAAAGCTTTATTCCGAGTTTCCTCCCAAGAACTTCTGGCTCAACCAAACTTTACTTATATTAGTCCAAAGTCGCAAATCTGAGAAAAGTCGGTCTGTTCCTTCTAGCGATCATCCTGTATAATCTATGCTATATATTAAAACCATTTCCGATCCAGCTGACTCTAGAAACTTAGAACTTTATTCTGATTAGCTTAGCAAGCACCTCTGCTCAACCAAACTTTACTTATATTAGTCCAAAATCGCAAATCTGAGAAAAGTCGGTCTGTTCCTTCTAGCGATCATCCTGTATAATCTATGCTATATATTAAAACCATTTCCGATCCAGCTGACTCTAGACACTTAGAAATTTATTCTGAGTACCTTAGCAAGCACCTCTGCTCAACATAACTGTACTTATAAAAGTCCAAAGTTGCGAAAGTGAGACAAGTCGGTCCGACCCATTCAGTGATCTCGTCCTGAAGCCAAGGAATGGAAATCAATAAGAAAGTTAAATGGAAAAAGTCCAACAGCCTGATAGGGTGGGAGTAGAAATTATGTATCTGCAACTCTGAAAGTCGTGACTTCGGAATAAAACATCCAACAATATAAAAATATCATTATACAGAAATCTATGCAACACTTCTTTGCGTGCTCAGTTCCAGCTGACTCTAGAGACTTAAATCTTTATTCCGAGTATCCTCCCAAGAACCTCTGGCTCAACCAAACCTTACTTATAATAGTCCAAAGTCGCAAATTTGAGAAAAGTCGGTCTGTTCCTTCTAGCGATCATCCTGAAAAATCTATGCTATATATTAAAACCATTTCCGATCCAGCTGACTCTAGACACTTAGAAATTTATTCTGAGTACCTTAGCAAGCACCTCTGCTCAACATAACTGTACTTATAAAAGTCCAAAGTTGCGAAAGTGAGACAAGTCGGTCCGACCCATTCAGTGATCTCGTCCTGATGCCAAGGAATGGAAATCAATAAGAAAGTTAACTGGAAAAAGTCCAACAGCCTGATAGGGTGGGAGTAGAAATTATGTATCTGCAACTCTGAAAGTCGTGACTTCGGAATAAAACATCCAACAATATAAAAATATCATTATACAGAAATCTATGCAACACTTCTTTGCGTGCTCAGTTCCAGCTGACTCTAGACACTTAGAACTTAATTCTGAGTACCTTAGCAAGCGCCTCTGCTCAACAGAACTGTACTTATATAAGTCCAAATTTGCGAAAGTGAGACAAGTCGGTCCGACCCATTCTGTGATCTCGTCCTGATGCCAAGTAATGGAATTCAATAAGAAACTTAACTGGAAAAAGTCCAACAGCCTGTCAGGGTGGGAGTAGAAATTATGTATCTACTACTTTGAAAGTCGTGACTTCGGAATAAATCATCCAACAATATAAAAATATCATTATACAGAAGTCTATGCAACACTTCTTTGCGTGCTCAGTTCCAGCTGACTCTAGAGACTTAAATCTTTATTCCGAGTATCCTCCCAAGAACCTGGGCTCAACCAAACCTTACTTATAATAGTCCAAAGTCGCAAATCTGAGAAAAGTCGGTCTGTTCCTTCTAGCAATTATCTTGATAAATCTATGCTATGTATTAAAACCATTTCCGATGCAGCTGACTCTAGAGACTTAAAGCTTTATTCCGAGTATCCTCCCAAGAACCTCTGGCTCAACCAAACCTTACTTATAATAGTCCAAAGTCGCAAATCTGAGAAAAGTCGGTCTGTTCCTTCTAGTGATTATCTTGATAAATCTATGCTATATATTAAAACCATTTCCGATGCAGCTGACTCTAGAGACTTAAATCTTTATTCCGAGTATCCTCCCAAGAACCGAGGCTCACCAAACCTTACTTATAATAGTCCAAAGTCGCAAATCTGAGAAAAGTCTGTCTGTTCCTTCTAGCGATTATATTGATCAATCTATGCTATATATTAAAACCATTTCCGATGCAGCTGACTCTAGAGACTTAAAGCTTTATTCCGTGTATCCTCCCAAGAACCTCTGGCTCAACCAAACCTTACTTATAATAGTCCAAAGTCGCAAATCTGAGAAAAGTCGGTCTGTTCCTTCTAGCGATTATCTTGATCAATCTATGCTATATATTAAAACCATTTCCGATGCAGCTGACTCTAGAGACTTAAAGCTTTATTCCGAGTATCCTCCCAAGAACCGAGGCTCACCAAACCTTACTTATAATAGTCCAAAGTCGCAAATATGAGAAAAGTCTGTCTGTTCCTTCTAGCGATCATCCTGTTTAATCTATGCTATATATTAAAACCATTTCCGATCCAGCTGACTCTAGACACTCAGAACTTTATTCTGAGTACCTTTGCAAGCACCTCTGCTCAACCAAACTTTACTTATATTAGTCCAAAGTCGCAAATCTGAGTAAAGTCGGTCTGTTCCTTCTAGCGATCATCCTGTATAATCTATGCTATATAGTAAAACCATTTCCGATCCAGCTGACTCCAGACACTTAGAACTTTATTCTGAGTACCTTTGCAAGCACCTCCGCTCAACAGAACTGTACTTATAAAAGTCCAAATTTTCGAAAGTGAGACAAGTCGGTCCGACCCATTCAGTGATCTCGTCCTGATGCCAAGGAATGGAAATCAATAAGAAAGTTAACTGGAAAAAGTCCAACAGCCTGTTAGGGTGGGAGTAGAAATTATGTATCTACTACTCTGAAAGTCGTGACTTCGGAATAAAACATCCAACAATATAAAAATATCATTATACAGAAATCTATGCAACACTTCTTTGCGTGCTCAGTTCCAGCTGACTCTAGTGACTTAAACCTTTATTCCGAGTATCCTCCCAAGAACCTGGGCTCAACCAAACCTTACTTATAATTGTCCAAAATCGCAAATCTGAGATAAGTCGGTATGTTCCTTCTAGTGGTTATCTTGATCAATCTATGCTATATATTAAAACCATTTACGATGCAGCTGACTCTAGAGACTTAAATCTTTATTCTGAGTATCCTCCCAAGAACCGAGGCTCACCAAACCTTACTTATAATAGTCCAAAGTCGCAAATCTGAGAAAAGTCGGTCTGTTCCTTCTAGCGATCATCCTGTATAATCTATGCTATATATTAAAACCATTTCCGATCCAGCTGACTCTAGAAACTTAGAACTTTATTCTGATTAGCTTAGCAAGCACCTGTGCTCAACCAAACTTTACTTATATTAGTCCAAAGTTGCGAAAGTGAGACAAGTCGGTCCGACCCATTCAGTGATCTCGTCTTGATGCCAAGGAATGGAAATCAATAAGAAAGTTAACTGGAAAAAGACCAACAGCCTGTTGGGGTGGGAGTAGAAATTATGTATCTGCTACTCTGAAAGTCGTGACTTCGGAATAAAACATCCAACAATATAAAAATATCATTATACAGAAGTCTATGCAACACTTCTTTGCGTGCTCAGTTCCAGCTGAATCTAGAGACTTAAATCTTTATTCCGAGTATCCTCCCAAGAACCTGGGCTCAACCAGACCTTACTTATAATTGTTCAAAATCGCAAATCTGAGATAAGTCGGTATGTTCATTCTAGCGATTATCTTGATCAATCTATGCTATATATTAAAACCACTTACGATGCAGCTGACTCTAGAGACTTAAATCTTTATTCCGAGTATCCTCCCAAGAACCGAGGCTCAACCAAACCTTACTTATAATAGTCCAATTTCGCAAATCTGAGAAAAGTCGGTCTGTTCCTTCTAGCGATTATCTTGATCAATCTATGCTATATATTAAAACCATTTCCGATGCAGCTGACTCTAGAGACTTAAAGCTTTATTCCGAGTATCCTCCCAAGAACCTCTGGCTCAACCAAACCTTACTTATAATAGTCCAAAGTCGCAAATCTGAGAAAAGTCGGTCTGTTCCTTCTAGCGATCATCCTGTATAATCTATGCTATATATTAAAACCATTTCCGATCCAGCTGACTCTAGACACTTAGAACATTATTCTGAGTACCTTAGCAAGCACCTCTGCTCAACATAACTGTACTTATAAAAGTCCAAAGTTGCGAAAGTGAGACAAGTCGGTCCGACCCATTCAGCGATCTCGTCCTGATGCCAAGGAATGGAAATCAATAAGAAAGTTAACTGGAAAAAGTCCAACAGCCTGTTGGGGTGGGAGTAGAAATTATGTATCTGCTACTCTGAAAGTCGTGACTTCGGAATAAAACATCCAACAATATAAAAATATCATTATACAGAAATCTATGCAACACTTCTTTGCGTGCTCAGTTCCAGCTGACTCTAGAGACTTAAATCTTTATTCCGAGTATCCTCCCAAGAACCTCTGGCTCAACCAAACCTTACTTATAATAGTCCAAAGTCGCAAATCTGAGAAAAGTCGGTCTGTTCCTTCTAGCGATTATCTTGATCAATCTATGCTATATATTAAAACCATTTACGATGCAGCTGACTCTAGAGACTTAAATCTTTATTCCGAGTATCCTCCCAAGAACCTCTGGCTCAACCAAACCTTACTTATAATAGTCCAAAGTCGCAAATCTGAGAAAAGTCGGTCTGTTCCTTCTAGCGATCATCCTGTATAATCTATGCTATATATTAAAACCATTTCAGATCCAGCTGAATCTAGACACTTAGAACTTTATTCTGAGTACATTAGCAAGCACCTCTGCTCAACAGAACTGTACTTATAAAAGTCCAAAGTTGCGAAAGTGAGACAAGTCGGTCCGACCCATTCAGTGATCTCGTCCTGATGCCAAGGAATGGAAATCAATAAGAAAGTTAACTGGAAAAAGTCCAACAGCCTGTTAGGGTGGGAGTAGAAATTATGTATCTACTACTCTGAAAGTCGTGACTTCGGAATAAAACATCCAACAATATAAAAATATCATTATACAGAAATCTATGCAAAACACTTCTTTGCGTGCTCAGTTCCAGCTGACTCTGGAGACTTAGAACTTTATTCTGAGTACCCTCGCAAGAACCTCTGCTCAACCAAACTTTACTTATATTAGTCCAAAGTCGCAAATGTGAGACAAGTCGGTCTGATCCATTCTAGCGATTACTTGATCAATCTATGCTAAGATATTAAAACCATTTACGATGCAGCTAACTCTAGAGACAAAAGTTATTCCGAGTATCCTCCAAGAACCTGGGCTCAGCAAACTTACTTATCGTAGTCTAAAGTCGCAAATTTGAGAAAAGTCGATCCATTCCTTATAGCAATTATCATTGATAAATCTATGCTATACATTAAAACCGTGCTCCGATGCAGCTGACTCTAGAGACTTAAAGCTTTATTCCGAGTATCCTCCCAAGAACCTCTGGCTCAACCAAACCTTACTTATAATAGTCCAAAGTCGCAAATCTGAGAAAAGTCGGTCTGTTCCTTCTAGCGATTATCTTGATCAATCTATGCTATATATTAAAACCATTTACGATGCAGCTGACTCTAGAGACTTAAAGCTTTATTCCGAGTATCCTCCCAAGAACCTCTGGCTCAACCAAACCTTACTTATATTAGTCCAAAGTCGCAAATCTGAGAAAAGTCGGTCTGTTCCTTCTAGCGATCATCCTGTATCAATCTATGCTATATATTAAAACCATTTCCGATCCAGCTGACTCTAGAGACTTAGAATCTTTATTCCGAGTATCCTCCGCAAGACACCTCGGCTCAACCAAACCTTACTTATAAAAGTCCAAAGTCGCAAATCTGAGAAAAGTCGGTCTGTTCCTTCTAGCGATCATCCTGTATAATCTATGCTATATATTAAAACCATTTACGATCCAGCTGACTCTAGACACTGAGAACTTTATTCTGAGAACCTTAGCAAGCACCTCTGCTCAACATAACTGTACTTATAAAAGTCCAAAGTTGCGAAAGTGAGACAAGTCGGTCCGACCCATTCAGCGATCTCGTCCTGATGCCAAGGAATGGAAATCAATAAGAAAGTTAACTGGAAAAAGTCCAACAGCCTGTTGGGGTGGGAGTAGAAATTATGTATCTGCTACTCTGAAAGTCGTGACTTCGGAATAAAACATCCAACAATATAAAAATATCATTATACAGAAGTCTATGCAACACTTCTTTGCGTGCTCAGTTCCAGCTGACTCTAGAGACTTAAATCTTTATTCCGAGTATCCTCCCAAGAACCTCTGGCTCAACCAAACCTTACTTATAATAGTCCAAAGTCGCAAATTTGAGAAAAGTCGGTCTGTTCCTTCTAGCGATCATCCTGTATAATCTATGCTATATATTAAAACCATTTCCGATCCAGCTGACTCTAGAAACTTAGAACTTTATTCTGATTACCTTAGCAAGCACCTCTGCTCAACATAACTGTACTTATAAAAGTCCAAAGTTGCGAAAGTGAGACAAGTCGGTCCGACCCATTCAGTGATCTCGTCCTGATGCCAAGGAATGGAAATCAATAAGAAAGTTAACTGGAAAAAGTCCAACAGCCTGATAGGGTGGGAGTAGAAATTATGTATCTGCAACTCTGAAAGTCGTGACTTCGGAATAAAACATCCAACAATATAAAAATATCATTATACAGAAATCTATGCAACACTTCTTTGCGTGCTCAGTTCCAGCTGACTCTAGAGACTTAAATCTTTATTCCGAGTATCCTCCCAAGAACCTCTGGCTCAACCAAACCTTACTTATAATAGTCCAAAGTCGCAAATCTGAGAAAAGTCGGTATGTTCCTTCTAGCGATTATCTTGATCAATCTATGCTATATATTAAAACCATTTCCGATGCAGCTGACTCTAGAGACTTAAATCTTTATTCCGAGTATCCTCCCAAGAACATGGGCTCAACCAAACCTTACTTATAATAGTCCAAAGTCGCAAATCTGAGAAAAGTCGGTCTGTTCCTTCTAGCGATTATCTTGATCAATCTATGCTATATATTAAAACCATTTCCGATGCAGCTGACTCTAGAGACTTAAATCTTTATTCCGAGTATCCTCCCAAGAACCTCTGGCTCAACCAAACCTTACTTATAATAGTCCAAAGTCGCAAATCTGAGAAAAGTCGGTATGTTCCTTCTAGCGATTATCTTGATCAATCTATGCTATATATTAAAACCATTTCCGATGCAGCTGACTCTAGAGAACTAAAGCTTTATTCGAGTATCCTCCAAGAACCTCTGGCTCAACCAAACCTTACTTATATTAGTCCAAAGTCGCAAATCTGAGAAAAGTCGGTCTGTTCCTTCTAGCGATTATCCTGATAATCTATGCTATATATTAAAACCATTTCCGATCCAGCTGACTCTAGACACTCAGAACTTTATTCTGAGTACCTTAGCAAGCACCTCTGCTCAACCAGAACTGTACTTATAAAAGTTCAAAGTTGCGAAAGTGAGACAAGTCGGTCCGACCCATTCAGTGATCTCGTCTTGATGCCAAGGAATGGAAATCAATAAGAAAGTTAACTGGAAAAAGACCAACAGCCTGTTGGGGTGGGAGTAGAAATTATGTATCTGCTACTCTGAAAGTCGTGACTTCGGAATAAAACATCCAACAATATAAAAATATCATTATACAGAAGTCTATGCAACACTTCTTTGCGTGCTCAGTTCCAGCTGAATCTAGAGACTTAAATCTTTATTCCGAGTATCCTCCCAAGAACCTGGGCTCAACCAAACCTTACTTATAATTGTTCAAAATCGCAAATCTGAGATAAGTCGGTATGTTCATTCTAGCGATTATCTTGATCAATCTATGCTATATATTAAAACCACTTACGATGCAGCTGACTCTAGAGACTTAAATCTTTATTCCGAGTATCCTCCCAAGAACCGAGGCTCAACCAAACCTTACTTATAATAGTCCAATTTCGCAAATCTGAGAAAAGTCGGTCTGTTCCTTCTAGCGATTATCTTGATCAATCTATGCTATATATTAAAACCATTTCCGATGCAGCTGACTCTAGAGACTTAAAGCTTTATTCCGAGTATCCTCCCAAGAACCTCTGGCTCAACCAAACCTTACTTATATTAGTCCAAAGTCGCAAATCTGAGAAAAGTCGGTCTGTTCCTTCTAGCGATCATCCTGTATAATCTATGCTATATATTAAAACCATTTCCGATCCAGCTGACTCTAGACACTTAGAAATTTATTCTGAGTACCTTAGCAAGCACCTCTGCTCAACATAACTGTACTTATAAAAGTCCAAAGTTGCGAAAGTGAGACAAGTCGGTCCGACCCATTCAGTGATCTCGTCCTGATGCCAAGGAATGGAAATCAATAAGAAAGTTAACTGGAAAAAGTCCAACAGCCTGATAGGGTGGGAGTAGAAATTATGTATCTGCAACTCTGAAAGTCGTGACTTCGGAATAAAACATCCAACAATATAAAAATATCATTATACAGAAATCTATGCAACACTTCTTTGCGTGCTCAGTTCCAGCTGACTCTAGAGACTTAAATCTTTATTCCGAGTATCCTCCCAAGAACCTCTGGCTCAACCAAACCTTACTTATAATAGTCCAAAGTCGCAAATTTGAGAAAAGTCGGTCTGTTCCTTCTAGCGATTATTTTGATCAATCTATGCTACATATTAAAACCATTTACGATGCAGCTGACTCTAGAGACTTAAATCTTTATTCCGAGTATCCTCCCAAGAACCTGGGCTCAACCAAACCTTACTTATAATAGTCCAAAGTCGCAAATCTGAGAAAAGTCGGTCTGTTCCTTCTAGCGATCATCCTGTTTAATCTATGCTATATATTAAAACCATTTACGATCCAGCTGACTCTAGACACTTAGAAATTTATTCTGAGTACCTTAGCAAGCACCTCTGCTCAACATAACTGTACTTATAAAAGTCCAAAGTTGCGAAAGTGAGACAAGTCGGTCCGACCCATTCAGTGATCTCGTCCTGATGCCAAGGAATGGAAATCAATAAGAAAGTTAACTGGAAAAAGACCAACAGCCTGTTAGGGTGGGAGTAGAAATTATGTATCTACTACTTTGAAAGTCGTGACTTCGGAATAAAACATCCAACAATATAAAAATATCATTATACAGAAGTCTATGCAACACTTCTTTGCGTGCTCGGTTCCAGCTGACTCTGGAGACTCGGAGCTTTGTCCTGAGTACTTTCCCATGAACTTGGGCTCAATCAAACTTAACTTCTATTAGACCAAAGTCGCAAATCTGAGAAAAGTCGGTCTGTTCCTTCTAGCGATTATATTGATCAATCTATTCTATATATTGAAGCTATTTCCGATGCAGCTGACTCTAGAGACTTAAAGCTTTATTCCGAGTATCCTCCCAAGAACCTGGGCTCAACCAAACCTTACTTATAATAGTCCAAAGTCGCAAATTTGAGAAAGGTCGGTCTGTTCCTTCTAGCAATTATCTTGATAAATCTATGCTATATATTAAAACCATTTCCGATGCAGCTGACTCTAGAGACTTAAAGCTTTATTCCGAGTATCCTCCCAAGAACCTCTGGCTCAACCAAACCTTACTTATAATAGTCCAAAGTCGCAAATCTGAGAAAAGTCGGTATGTTCCTTCTAGCGATTATCTTGATCAATCTATGCTATATATTAAAACCATTTCCGATGCAGCTGACTCTAGAGACTTAAAGCTTTATTCCGAGTATCCTCCCAAGAACCTCTGGCTCAACCAAACCTTACTTATAATAGTCCAAAGTCGCAAATCTGAGAAAAGTCGGTCTGTTCCTTCTAGCGATCATCCTGTATAATCTATGCTATATATTAAAACCATTTCCGATCCAGCTGACTCTAGAAACGTAGAAATTTATTCTTATTTGCTTTGCAAGCACCTCTGCTCAACCAAACTTTACTTATATTAGTCCAAAGTCGCAAATCTGAGAAAAGTCGGTCTGTTCCTTCTAGCGATCATCCTGTATAATCTATGCTATATATTAAAACCATTTCCGATCCAGCTGACTCTAGACACTTAGAAATTTATTCTGAGTACCTTAGCAAGCACCTCTGCTCAACATAACTGTACTTATAAAAGTCCAAAGTTGCGAAAGTGAGACAAGTCGGTCCGACCCATTCAGTGATCTCGTCCTGATGCCAAGGAATGGAAATCAATAAGAAAGTTAAATGGAAAAAGTCCAACAGCCTGATAGGGTGGGAGTAGAAATTATGTATCTGCAACTCTGAAAGTCGTGACTTCGGAATAAAACATCCAACAATATAAAAATATCATTATACAGAAATCTATGCAACACTTCTTTGCGTGCTCAGTTCCAGCTGACTCTAGAGACTTAAATCTTTATTCCGAGTATCCTCCCAAGAACCTCTGGCTCAACCAAACCTTACTTATAATAGTCCAAAGTCGCAAATTTGAGAAAAGTCGGTCTGTTCCTTCTAGCGATCATCCTGTTAAATCTATGCTATATATTAAAACCATTTCCGATCCAGCTGACTCTAGAAACTTAGAACTTTATTCTGATTACCTTAGCAAGCACCTCTGCTCAACATAACTGTACTTATAAAAGTCCAAAGTTGCGAAAGTGAGACAAGTCGGTCCGACCCATTTAGTGATCTCGTCCTGATGCCAAGGAATGGAAATCAATAAGAAAGTTAACTGGAAAAAGTCCAACAGCCTGATAGGGTGGGAGTAGAAATTATGTATCTGCAACTCTGAAAGTCGTGACTTCCGGAATAAAACATCCAACAATATAAAAATATCATTATACAGAAATCTATGCAACACTTCTTTGCGTGCTCAGTTCCAGCTGACTCTAGAG